>JARQOC010000001.1:555567632-555578877 GCA_033576535.1 Allobates femoralis | reverse complement strand
ACAACAAAAAAATGAAAGTCAGAATTCTTTTTTTTTTTTTTTTTGCCTCTGCAACAATATGGTAAGAGGTGATCAAAACATTGGATCTACCCCAAAGAGGCATAAACAAAACCTTCAGCCCAGGGTGCAAAAAATAAACCCTTACGCAGCGCCAAATCCAGAAAACATTTATATTTATTTTTTATTTTATTTGAATTTTTTTTTTTTTTCAGAATTTTTTTTCACGCAAGTAAATAAAATCTAAATGTTTGGTATCTGTGTAATTGTGCTGACCTGGAGAATCTTACTAAAGGCCGGTTTGCACGCTGCAATATCGTTAACTATGTCGCTGCAACTACATGTGACATCCTGCAATGATCAGCGATCAGCTCCTGATTTTCCCAGCGATCCCGATCGTTGGTTGGGTCACTGCGTGTAAACTGGCTTTTACACATTAGTTTTACTGTATTGTCAACTTGGTAAATGTAAAACATAAGCTAAATTTACTATAATAATAAAATTATAATGTATCGTAAAACAATTTCAATAACTGGGATGGGTTGAAACGTATCGGCGTTATTGCCACATTGTTTCAAATCTGACGTGTCACTTTTTGTATGGTCACTAAGGCGTTAATTTGTCTACTAATGGACTGCATACATGTCAGTAAATGTCCTGAATTATACCATCCCTCTGGCACAGTTTTATGTGGCTGTTGTCCTGGTATACATATGATCTCCTTGAGATGTAGATGGTATGGAGTGTGCTAAAATCTACCTTGCCGATTCCTTGTTTCACCTAATGGCAGACCTCAGGGTAGTTGGCTTACCCCATACTCATTCAATACAGTTATATAATGTGTGTAATTTGGCAGGTATAGGCCATTTAGTAAAGTCCAGGATGTATGTTTATGCACAGTATGTAGTATATCAATTTTTCGTATTTTTTTTTTTTTTTTATAGGACAACACTAAAGATATGACACTTTGAAACATTGGAAAGTTTCAGTGTTTAGATTTTATAACAGTATACCGTATTTTCCGCACTATAAGGCGCACCTAAAGACTAAGATTTTCCCAGAAATCATAGGTGCGCCTTATAGTGCAGTGCGCCTTATATACGGATTTTTCCCAGAGTGCTAAGGGGGTGCCATTTGCCTGCAAATATTTGGCACCCCCCAGAAAATAAGGCATACCTTTGTGCCGCCATCCCCCTTTGTCCGGTGCCTGCCTGGCATCGCTGTGCAGGGGCGCGATCACCAGCCGCTGTCCCCGCCATCCATGCTGGTGCCGGTGCCTGCCTCGCATCACGTGCGGGGACGCGATCACCAGCCGCCGTCCCCGCCATCCATGCTGGTGCCGGTGCCTGCCTCGCATCACGTGCGGGGACGCGATCACCAGCCGCCGTCCCCGCTGTCCGGTGCCGCCGCTGTTTTGCGCGTGCTCACAGCCCAGGAGCCCATCAGCCAATCACAGCTCCGCCCAGGAGCCTTGAGCCAATCCGAGGCCAGCTGACGTCAGCCCATAGCCTCTGATTGGCTGAGGGCTCCAGCGCTGTGATTGGCTGTGGGCTCCAGCGCTGTGATTGGCTGTGGGCTCCAGCGCTGTGATTTGCTGAGGGCTCCAGCGCTGAGAGTGCCTTGCCACACAGTACAGTAAGCAAAAGTACCAGTATAAAAAGTAAAAATCAGTTTGTGTGTGTGTGTGTCTGAGTGTGTATGTGTGTGTGTGTGTGTGTGTGGGGTGCTGGAGGGTAATGGGAGGCTACACAGGGATACTGGAGGGTGGTGGGGTGCTACAGAGGGATGCTGGAGGGTGATGGGACGCTACACAGGGATGCTGGAGGGTGATGGGAGGCTACACAGGGATACTGGAGGGTGGTGGGGTGCTACAGAGAGATGCTGGAGGGTGATGGGAGGCTACAGAGGGATGCTGGAGGGTGATGGGAGGCTACACAGGGATACTGGAGGGTGGTGGGGTGCTACAGAGGGATGCTGGAGGGTGATGGGAGGCTACAGAGGGATGCTGGAGGGTGATGGGAGGCTACACAGGGATACTGGAGGGTGGTGGGGTGCTACAGAGGGATGCTGGAGGGTGATGGGAGGCTACAGAGGGATGCTGGAGGGTGATGGGAGGCTACACAGGGATACTGGAGGGTGATGGGGTGCTACAGAGGGATGCTGGAGGGTGATGGGAGGCTACACAGGGATACTGGAGTCTGAGCTTTCTTTTTTTTTTTATGGTAATATGGTGCGCCTTATAATCCGGTGCGCCTTATATATGGACCAAGACGGCTTAAAAGTCATTTTTTGAGGGTGCGCCTTATAATCCGGTGCGCCTTATAGTGAGAAAAATACGCACTAATTATCTCAACACACAGCAATTAAAGGGAATCTGTGGTCAGGTTTTTGATACCTCATCTGACAGCAACATAATGTAGGCAAAGAGATTCTGAATCCAATGATGTCACATAGATTACTGGGTGCCGCCGTTCTCACACAATCAAAGCATTTCGTTTTAGGAACACAGCAGAATAAGAGCCACCCACACCTAGCTCTCTATAGACATTGTGCATTGACAGTGAGGTGTTAATCACAGTAGGGGGTGTGTTAGGACTGTTGTGGGCGTGACATTGTATCTTATGCTGGTAATCACCAGGTAATAAAGTCTTTATTTTAAGTAAACAATAGCACGAGGCTGAAAAGTGATTCACAGTTGCTTTTTGTTTAACCCCTGCAGCATGCTGTCTTTGGCTTGCGTAAGAAAAACCTGCTGACAGATTCCCTTTAAACTGTTGGTAGGTGTCTCAGGTGTGCATGTGGAGCAGGTGTGTTAAATTTGGTGCTATCGCTCTCACACACACACTCTCATATTGGTCACTGGAAGTTCAACATGGCCCCTCATAATTCTCCGAGGATCTATTGCCAGTGGAGATTCTAGGAGTGGGGGTCAGTGCTCAGACCATATGCTGCACACTGCATCAAATTGGTCTGCATGGCTGTCATCCCAGAAGGAAGCCTCTTCTAAGGATGATGCCAAATAAAGCAGAAGAACAGTTTGCTGAAGTCAAGCAGACTAAGGACCTTGATTGCTGGATCCATGTCCATGTGGTCTGATAAGACAAAGATAAATTTATTTGGTTCAGATGGTGTCAAGTGTATCTAGTGGCAACCAGGTGATGAGCAGAGAGACAAGTGTGTCCTGCCTACAGTCAAGCATGTTGGTGGGAGTGTAATGGTTTGGGGCTGGTGAGTGCTGCTGGCTGTGGGGAGCTACAGTTCATTGAGGGAACCAAGAATGCCAACATGTGCTGTGACATACTGAAGCAGAGCATATATTTATTAACTTGTATAGCGCCATTAATTACACAGTGCTTTTATATACATCAGTAATGCTGTCCCTAATGGGGCTCACAATCTACATTCCCTATCAATATGTCTTTGGAGTGTGGGAGGAAACTGGAGAGACCAGAGGAAACCGACAAAAACATGGAAAGAACATACAAATTACTTGCATATGTTGTTCCTGGTAGGATTAGAGCCAGGACCCAGCACTGCAAGGCTGCAGAGCTAACCACTGAGCTACCAAGCCACATGATCCCCTTCCCTTCGGAAACTGGGCTGCAGGGGAATGTTCCAACGTAATGACCCCAAACACAACTCTAAGACCACCACTGGCTTGCTGAAAAAAAAAAAAAAAAATCTGAGGGTAAAGATGCTGGACAGACCAAGCATGTCTCATGACCTAAACCCTATTGAGCATCTGTGGAGGGAAGAGGAGTGCAAGGTCTCTAAGGGTGCTTTCACACAGCGTTTTTGTGCTGTCCGAGGGGATCCGACTTTTTGCCGGACCCCTCGGACAGCAACGGATCCAAACTGATGCCTGCAATCGGATGCCAAATAGGCATCCGATTCCGATATTTTGCAGCATCAGTTTGGATTCTCTCTCCTCTTCTCCCTGCTCCTCCTGTCACCTTTCTCCCCTCTTTGGTCCCCCTTTTCCAGACCTTAAAAAATAAAGAAAAATTTTATTCTACCCTATCCACGACTCCCGCGGCGCTTCCAGCTATCATCTTCTGATCCACAGGACCTGGCGTGATGTCAGTCACATGACCGGTTACCGCGGTAACCAGTCATGTGACTGTGACGTCACGCCAGGTCCTAGAAGAAGATAGCTGGAAGCCCGGGGGACTCGTGGATAGGTGAGGATAAAGATTTTTTTATTTTTAATCCTTTCTTTTAACTAAATTTCACTTCTGCAATGTATGAATCTACATTGCAGAAGTGAAATTAGATGGCACAGAGCTATTTTAGTGAGCTGAGCATGCTCAGTACACTAAAATCGGGTCCGAGGAACGATCAGCTGTTTCCTTGGACTCGTGCTCCATAGGTCCCATGTTAATTGGCGCGGATCAGGTCGGATCCAATTCGGTCTGATGCGACCCGCTCTGCCGAAAATCGCAGCAGTCTGCCATTTTGGGCACAGCAAAAAAACGGACAGAATTTTTTTTTTTTTTTTTTTCCCATCAATAATATTTATTGAAATTATTAGAACATACATAACCATAAGTATTACAGAAACGACACCTAGTGCATTACAATACATAACATAATATGGATACGATCCATGAACTATACAATGAGGGCAAAGAGTCCCCTTTAAAAAAATTGTGAGGGGGGGGGGGGGAGGAGTGTCCCATAAGAATTCCCCTCATATCCGGAAGGTCGGAAGCACAGGTCGAAACTGTAACGAGGAACATTCGGTCTTGCAGAATGTTAAAGGGTCACTGAGATGTTTACAGAAAGACGTCAGGCGGTGAAAGTGGTAAGGTGGTAGCAGAATGATGCTTCTCAAACATGCGTAAACCGTTGAATCTTAGTTCAAATCCCCAGGCAGCTCGTCCCCGAGGCTTCAGGAAAGTGATTGTGAAATCGTTAAAGTTCTGCGTAATTCAGCCAGGGGAAAACGCTCATTGACCCTATTCATCAGGTTGACATAACATATTCCTGTGATCTAATAGCAGTAATGTTTTTGGGGAAAACCTACATGAGAGGTAATACTAAACATCAAAGAAAAGTATAGTACGGGGGGAGGGGGGATAGGGGGGATTTACGGAGTCAGACTGGGGGGGAGGAATGGAAGGGGGAGAGGAGAGGGAGTGGAGTAGAAGGTAATCAGGGGGGGGGAGACACCCCCGGACCTTAAAGTTGTATTAGAAGGAATTGAAAATGACGATGTATGAGTGAGGTCAAAAGTAAAGAAAGGTCTTAAACAAGGAAGAAGGGGAGGAGAAAGAGTGGAAGAAGAAAAGGTAAAGGTGAGTAAAGAAGAAAGAGAGAAAGAAAGAAATTCCCTTGAACAACGACCGGGCAACTCAATGAGGAATCTGCAATGCGAGGGGATGGTTTGCCCAGTGGGCCCAAGCCTCTGAAACATAGCGCCTAGAGCCCCTGTCCATGGCCAGGTAGTGTTCATGGCAGAAGATGTTATTAATTCGATCAGAAAGGTCGCTCATATTGGGGGGCGAGGCATGCTTCCACTTTGTCGCAATGCAGATTCTGGCTGCTGTGAGGACGAATGTCGTAAGGTGACGGATAACTGGAGGGAATAACATAACCCCTATATGCAGGACCGCTGTTTGCGGAGTGAGGGGAATCGTCGAACCCGTAATGGAGTCAAGGAGGCTTGACACAAGTTGCCAAAATTGGGCAACTTTGGGGCATGTCCACCACATGTGGGGCAGATCTCCCTTTTGGCCGCATTGTCTCCAACATAGGGGGGACGATCCCTTTTTGAATTTAGCTAATTTAGTGGGTGGGGTGTACCATCTCAGGTGAATCTTTTTTAGGAGCTCCACATGATTGATGCATCTGGAGGCAGATATCACGCAATGTGTGGCATCTTCCCACTCTTCTGCACCCGCATGAAAGCCCAGCTCCTCCTCCCACTTCTGAGTGTATGTTAAGCTTGAGGGTGAGTTTAGCTCCTGTAGATCAGAATATAGAAAGGAGAGGCATTTAGAAGGCCTTGGGACTGAGAGAATTGAGCGCCGGAGTGCTGAGGGTGTCCCCGGTGGACGCAGATCATGATGAAACGCACCCGAGCAGATAAAATGTGAGACCTGGAGGAACAGCAGAAAGGAACCAGATAGGGAGGGATATTTGGTCGTGAACTCCTTCAGAGTCATCACCCGGCCACCCAGGAGGATATCGCTCAATTTTTTGGGTCCTCCATCTCTCCAAGGCGAGAGATTCAGGTAAGGTATGAACCATTGCAAAGCCCCCAAAGGAATATCCACGGGGGGAAGCTTGGCCCAGTTTTTCCTGTTGGGGCCCCAGGTGTCTAACATTTCCCTGACCGTGCCTAGCATACCCGTTCTTTTCACTTTTCCCACTGATTCCGCCGCAAGGAGGGATTGAAGTGAGCCTAGTCGTAGTTCGGCCTCCTCAGTCTGCTTCCAACCCAGAGCCTCCCCCTCCTGCCACCAACACCCCGCCGATTCCAAGATGGTCGCTTTACGGTACGTCTCAACATCTGGTACCCCCATACCTCCTCTAGTGAGGCGTCGGAAAAGAATGGTCCTTTTGACCCTCGCTGTTTTATTCGCCCAAACACATCTATTAATCAAGGCCTGCAATCGAGAGATCAGTCCGGACGGATAGTGAACTGGAACACATCTAAACATGTATAGGATTTTTGGGAGCCACATCATCCTCACTATCTGAACTCTCGCCATCCATGACATGGAGGTTAGAGGGAACTCTCCGAGCGCCCCGCCCAGCTCCGAGATAAGACGTTTAATATTTTGAGAGGCTACCTCAGATGAGGGGCAAAGGAGGACCCCAAGATATGGTACCCCAGAAGGGGACCACCTGAAGGGGTAAGATTGAGCTAGGCGCCCTGAGTCCCCCTCCGACACCCCAATGGGGAATATCACTGATTTTGTAATGTTAAGCTTGTAGTAGGAGATCCGTGCAAAGAGGTCAAGCCTTTTCATAATTCCAGGGAGGGAGGAATGAGGATTCTCAGTCACTATTATGACATCATCGGCGTAGAGGCCCACTACATGTTTTTTGTCTCCCACCGTCATCCCCGTTATCTCTGGGTCAGCCCTCAAGGAAGCCGCTAGGGGTTCCATGATAAGGGCGAACACCAGTGGGGAAAGGGGGCAACCCTGCCGAGTGCCATTAGTAATCTGGAAGGACCTGGAAGCGTAGCCCGCTGAGAAGACTTTCGCACAAGGGTGCGAATAAAGGCTTAGGATTGCTGACAGGATAGGGCCCGAAAAACCGAAGGTTGAGAGGACCTCCCTTAGGTAGCCCCAGTGTACCCTATCAAACGCTTTTTCGGCGTCAAGTGAGAGGAATACACAGGGGCGCCCTCTCCTCTCCCCTACCTCTATTAAGTTCAGCATCCTTCTGGTCCAGTCTTTCGCTTGCCTCCCCTGCACGAATCCCACTTGGTCTTGGTTAACCAGCAAGGGGATGACATCACCTAGCCGGTTCGCTAGCATTTTGGCAAAGAGTTTCAGGTCAGTGTTCAGCAAGGAAATAGGACGGTAGTTTTCGGGACGGTCTCGGTCCTTCCCCGGTTTAGGTATAGTGGTTATCGTGGCTTCTAGAGCAGATTCTGGAATAGAGCCAGAAGATTGCCAGTGGTTAAACAGCCTAAGTAGGAATGGAGCCAGGACCGGTCCGAAGGTTTTAAGGTATTCATTCACAAATCCGTCCGGGCCTGGAGCAGAGTTGCACTTTAAACTTTTAATTGTTAATTCCACTTCTCCCAAGGTGAAAGGAGCGTTGAGTAGTTCCAACGAGTCATCGGAAACTCTCTCAAGGACCAGACTCCCGAGAAAGCCTTTGATGTCAGATGAGGAGGGTTGGGGGGTGTCTGCATCGTCTTTCAGATTATAAAGCTTCTCGTAGTAAGCAGCAAATACCTCTGCTATCTCTGCAGGGTCGCGGACCAATTTCCCCCCCGACCCCCTCATCGCCGATATCGCACCTCTAGCAGTCCTCTTTTTAATCCTACGGGCCAAGATCTTACCCGCTCGATCTCCTGCCTCATAAAACTTAGTTTTTCGTTTACGGAGTCCTATCTCATGTTGGTGGAGGAGAAGAGAGCGCAGTTTAGTGCGAGTAGTGCAAATCTGGGAAATGAGGAGAGGCGAGGAGGAAAGTTTGTTAGCTGCTTCCAGTCGTTGAATGTCTGCGGTCCATTCTTTGAGAAGCCGATCTCTCCTCCTTTTGGCTTGTGCAGCTTTTTGAAGGAGGAGGCCACGGAGGACCGACTTGTGGGCGTACCACAACGTGTCGTCCGCTACCTCCCCATTGTCGTTTAATCGGAAAAAATCTTTGATCGACTCTTTTATGTGATCAACGACTTCCCCGTCAGCCAGCAGACCCGCATTCAATCTCCAGTGACGGGACGCACCACCCCCCACGTCCAGACATATCTCCAGCGTGATCGGAGCATGGTCCGACCACGTGATCACACCAAGCTCCGATGACCGACAACTTCTCAAGGCCAAGTCATTAACCAGGAAGTAGTCAATTCTGGAGTACGACTGGTGTACGCTAGAGAAGAAGGAATAGTCCCTCTCCTCCGCGTGATGGTACCTCCATACGTCGTGGAGGTGGTACTCCCGTCCGAGATCACTCAATGAAACACCTCCCCTTAGTGATGAGGAGGAAGAGTCAAGGCGAGGCTCCATGACCGCGTTGAAGTCGCCACACATGATTATTTTGCCCCTCGCCTCCCTCTCCAGAAGATCAAACAATGATCGCGTAAATTTCAACTGTCCAACATTTGGGCCGTAAACACTCACTACTGTAAAAGGAGAGCCTCCTATGTCGCATTGTACCAAAATGAAGCGACCGTCGGGGTCAGGTGTTACCTTTAGGAGTGTGAATTGGACCGAGTGTTTTATCATAATACAAACTCCTGCTTTTTTAGATTGTGAATTAGCGTGAAAGATATGGGGAAAGTCCCTGTGATAGAGTCTAAAATTGTCTTCCTCCAGGAGGTGAGTTTCCTGAATACACACTACCTCGGCTTTCGATGTTTTTACCTCACGCCACAAAAATGATCTTTTGGCGGGGGCATTATGACCCCTAACGTTCAAGGAAAAGAAGTGAAGAGACATTTCTAGGTCCGGGGGAGTCCTACCAATTCAAGAGAAAGATAGATAGGGGGTAAAGTGGGTTGGAGCAGAGAGGGTTTAGGAAAGTAGGGAGGGACAAGAGCTAGAAATGCAGGGGGAGCAGAGAAGGAATTAAAAGGAAAATGGGGAGGTCACACACACGTTAGTCAATAGGGGAGAAATACCACACTACGGGGAACAAATTACAATTACGGGTTACACTTACAATTACAATTACAATTATGTAAACTGCAAAACAATATCCCGTGGAATTAGGAAATTAGTCCTCATGGGGGAAGGATGAACCGGACACCCGCAAGTCACTCCTCAAGGTGACGTGCGGAAGGAGATATGGACTAATATGGTGTCCGGAACAATACGAAAAAGTACCTTAACATAGAGTCAAATGGATCCCTTCTGGAGATCTCTGCAAAGTGGATTCTTCAGATCTTGTAGGTCTAATCTGATGATCAGACAACCTCGTCGCCCTCCAGGGCCTCCGGGGCTTCCGCGGCCGCACAGTCTGGACTTCGTCGGGGGGGCTCCCTCTGGCTAGGTGAAGGGGAGACAAGGTGCCAGGCTTTGAGGGACTTCCGGAGTAGTGTGGGAGAGGCATATGAATGGCGTTTCCCTTTATGTCGGAAATTAACAGACACTGGTGAGCCCCAGCTGTATGGTATTCCTCGGTCCCTGAGAACCTTGCAGCACGAGGCAAAATCTCTTCGTCTTGATAGGGTCCCTGGGGACAAATCAGGGAAAATCGAAATCTGGGCATATGGGTCTGGGAGTGGAGGACCTCTTCTCATTCTTTGTAGCAAGCGGTCAGTTACTCCAGATCTGACCATATGTACTAATATGTCTCTAGGCACCCCCTCAGGGAGATTCAGGGGCTTAGGGATGCGGAAAGCCTTTTCAATAGCTAGGTCTGCACTGGGAATGTCAGGTAGTGCGGCTGTTAGAAAACGTGAGGCAAGTTCAAGAGGGTCTGGTTCTCCTACTGATTCCCTCAGACCTCTCAGTTTAAAGTTGTTGCGTCTCAACTTATCTTCAAGGTGACATAGTGTGGCATTCACAGATCCCATTTCCCTATCTAGGTCTGAGTGATTATCTGCCAAGCTATTGTGAGCTTTGGCGAAGTCGCTCATCTTTTCCTCAAGATTTGTTGTCCTGTCAGCCAGAGCCCCTATGTCCTCCCTCATTGTCCCTATTAGCTCCTTCATATCTGCCATTAGATTGTCTCTGAGGGAGCTCAGATATGCCTTAAGCATCCCCTGAGTAACTGGAGCGTCCTCCTCAGCTCCCTTATCACGGCACCCTGTGCTGCGCCCTGATCGAGAGCCTGCAGGAGGGAGAGGAGACTGGGAGCGACGCTCTGCAGCCGGCGCCATTTTGGTAGGAGAGGAGCGCGGGAGCTCCGCTCCAAAGTAATCTGTTAGCCTGTTCTCCGTTTGCCGGCGCTTGGGGGCCGCTCTTGGCATGGCTGGAGGGTACCTGGGGCGGTTTCAGATCTGTATGAGTCGGAGGACCGTGCTGAAGAGCCGGTAAGATGCCGCTGGGCAGATCTCTCCCGGGAGCCTTCTCAAGTTGCGACCGGCGCCATAAGCAGCTGGACACGCCCCCATCAAAACGGACAGAATTGAATCCGACAAAAATCGGATGCCACTAAGGGCAAATCCGATCCGTGCCCATAGGATAACATGGGGCCGAAATTGGATCCGATGCGGTCCGATTTTCAACGGACAGCATCGGATTGCAGGAAAACGCTGTGTGAAAGCAGTCTTACATCTGCCGTCTCCATGATGTCATGGAGGATAGAAGAGGATAAGATGAAGTGGATCCTGTGAATCTCTAGTGACCTCCAGGCCAAGAGAGTTAAGGCAGTGCTTCAAAATATTGGTGGTCACACAAAATATGGACAGCTTGGGCACAGTTTTGCCATTTTCACTTAGGGGTGTACTCACTTTTGTTACTGGCGGGTTAGTCATTAATGACTGAGTGTCGAGTTATGTAGAGGACACACCAAATTTACATAGTTATACAAGCTTTACAATGACTACTTTACATTGTATCAAAGTGTCTTATCTTCAGTGTTTTCCCTTGTAAAGATTTAATCAAATATTTTAAAA
>JARQOC010000001.1:555552758-555567532 GCA_033576535.1 Allobates femoralis | reverse complement strand
TTTTGTAGTAAGTGTTGCTGCTGCTAGAAAGGCTAGGGGACTATTGTATCAACTGGGTTGTTTTTATTATTATTATTAATAATAATAATAATTAATTATAATAATAATAATAATTAATAATAATAATAATAATAATATCTTTATTTATATAGCACCAACATATTCAGCAGCGCTTTACAATACAGTAAGTCGTATACAAATGGTCACAGGTAACAATAAAAAAAAACAATACAGTAAGTAATTAAAGTAGGGAATCAATGTAAAAAAAACAATACACTAAGCAGAGAATCAATGTAAAAAGTACAATAATTAAAGCAGAGAAACAATGTAAAAAATATAGTAAAATAATTAAGTACAATACAATAAGCAGAGAATCAATGTAAAAGTACAATACAATAATTAAAGCAAAAATAAAGGTGACGCTGCTCAAAAGAGCTTACAATCTACAACGAGATGATGAGATGGAGGTTACACAAAGTACAGGGGCTTATTACAGTGATGGTCCAGGCATTTTGAGGAAGTGGAGAATAGAAATAGTTATATGAATAGGTAGGTGATAGTGATGGACGAATCCTTCAATACTCGGAATCGCTAGACTCTAACGAGTCCGACTCGGAAACTCGCTATTTGTTGCGAGTCTTACGAGTCCAATGTTAATGAATGGGGAAGCGAGTATTTCAGCGATTCCTGTGCTGCTGGACCCTATAAGGGGTCTGGCAGCAGAGGAAAAAAATGCAATTCCCCATTTTCTTCTTTAAAAGCCAGCGCAAAAAGACGCCGGCTTTTAAAGAACATTAAAAAAAAAAAAATTACTATGTAGAGGGATGTAGCAGAGCTGACACCGCGTTTGGGACTACGTCGGACGGAAGAGGATTTTTTTTTATTAAAGATGGAGTCTCTAATGTGTTTTTTTTGTAATTACCAATAAAAAATTTTCTCTGTGTTTTTTTTTTTAACTGTCTGCGTCACGGGTGTTAGGTAAAGTGCGTGCTATCACTTCGCAGAGAAGCAATGCACTGTCCCTACAAAAAATTAAATATTAGCTCAGCTAAGCCTCTGATTTTAGCTCTGAGGAAGGTTGAGTGACTAAGCTAAGCTCTGAGGTCGGTGCTGTATGCACTGCAAGGCTGCTCCTGCCTGTCTCCCTGCCTTCAGTGCTGTACACAGCTCTCCTCCGTCCTGTTAGCTCTCACAAGAGCTGTTTGGTTTATATGTGAGGAATCTTGAGGTGATTTTCCTACACTCACTGACAATCCCTATCTCTGATCTGCTCAAAGTCTCCCTACTCGCCCTGCAATAGCTCAGATCGTCACAGGAATGTGCCCAAAATGGTGGGTGCAAGCCTTATATACAGCCTTGCCTGCCATACATGACATAGGCATCACGATGGACAGCAGCCAATCATAGTAATGCCACAACCAACATGGCTGCGGCATTACTGAATATGATTGGCTAACATGCTTGTCCATCTCCACAGTTTTCTCACCTAACATGCTAGGCTGCTAACATGCTAGGCTGTCTCGGAACATTAACATATTCTGTATTCAGCGAGTCCAGAATACAGTATACAGGACTCGGAGTCGTATACTCGCTCAGCCCTAGACTCGCTGCTGACAGCGGGTATCCGTGAACCGGTGCGAGTGTTTAAACGATTTGGGGACAATCCAGCTACATAGACAGCAATGTGATAGCGAGTTTAGCGACTGAGAAACATACTGAATGCAAACTCTGACAAAACTAGGATTGCCATTAATTTGCATTGGACTCGTTACTGTGCGAGTAATCGCTTGGAAACTCGCAGAGTACCGACTCCTGCGAGTTTCTTACTACTCGCAGAGTAACGAGTCCTGAGTAGATTCGCCCATCACTAGTAGGTGATCCTGACTGCTGCATTGAGGGTGGACTGGAGAGGGGAAAGTCTAGAGAGAGGGAGGCCGATTAATATAGAATTGCAGTAGTCAAAGCAGGAATGGATTAAAGCCACGGTGAGGTTTTTTGTTGTTTCCATGGTGAGAAAGGGGTGGACTCTAGAGATGTTCTTCAGGTGCAAGTGACAAGAGCGGACAAGACATTGTATATAGGAGGTGAAGGAGAGATCGATTTCAAACATAGCACTCAGACAGCGAGCCTGCTGCCTAGGCGTTATCGTGGTGCCGCACACTGAGAGGAAGATGTCAGGTTTAGGGAGGTTAGTGGAGGGTGGCAGCAGAAGAAGTTCAGTCTTGGAAAGGTTGAGTTTCAAATAGAGAGCAGACATGATGTTGGAAACTGCAGCTAGACAGTCATTGGTGTTCTTTAATACCGTGGGGGTAAGGTCAGGGGCTGAAGTATATAATTGTGTGTCATCAGCATAGAGATGGTACTGGAAGCCAAATCTGATGATGGTCTGTCCAATCGGGGTCGTGTAAAGAGAGAAGAGAAGAGGTCCAAGGACCGAACCATGAAGAACTCCAATAGTGAGAGGAAGAGGAGGGGAAGTGGAGCCAGAGAATGATACACTGAAAGAGTGGCTAGAAAGATAGGATGAGAACGAGGTGAGAGCGGTGTCCTTTATGCCGCTGGAGTGCAGCATAGAGAGTAGGAGATGGTGGTCGACTGTTTCAAAAGCTACAGATAGGTCAAAAAGAATAAGCAGAGAGTGATCACCATTACGTTTTGCCATCAGAAGGTCATTGGTCACTTTGATGAGTGCAGTTTCTGTAGAGTGTAGGGGGCGGAAACCAGATTGCAATGGATCTAGAAGAGAGTGAGTGGAGAGGTAACGGGTGAGGTGGGTGTAGACCAGGCTCTTCAAGTGTTTACAGATGAAGGGAATAATTATGGATGGAGGAATTAAGTTTGCGATGTGAGCCAAGGCTGTTTTATTCTATGTTTGGAGGTTTTGAGAGAGAGGGGCGCTACTTGGTCCAGGGTGCTTCTGAAAGTGTCATTATAGTGATTTACTGCCAGATCAGGACAATAGAATGAGGAGATTAGGGACAGTGATGAGTGTAGAGAGTCTGTGAGTGTTTGAGGGTTGATGGCTTGAAGATTTCTGAATGTGTGATAGGTATGGGTGTGCTGTGGTGGGTGAGGATTTGTGAGTGTGAAGGAGAGAATGTTGTGATCAGAGAGTGGAAGAGGTGAATTATCTAAGGAAGAGGTGTTGAACCCCAGGGTGTGGGGTACTCGGGTATCAGGCGGCAAAAGGGTTAACTGTGTCACGGGGAATGGTGGCCCCGCCTGATCCCGTGTCCTGGGGGACTGTTCTTTTGAAAAGGGGTTTTATGTACAGGAGATTATTTACAATTTTATTAGTTGTCGTGATGCCACCTGCAGTTTCTGGTGAGTGGCACCAGCGCCACCACAGTCCGGTGGTATTGTGGTTAAGATGGTGAAGACCTCCGCAGGCAGGACTGGGACCTCCTCGGCAGCGATTCTGTAAATAGAACAAGTTCATACAAAGGAAGATGCAGCAGAGTCGAGATCACTTCACTCCGGGTACTTTACTGAAAAACTTTAGCAGCATTCGTTATAGTTCTCAGTGCAGTAAGATTAGTGATGGGCGAATCCTAAATTACTCGGAATCGCTTGACTCTAGCGAGTCCGAGCACAGGACTCGCTACTCGTTGCGAGTCTAGCGAGTCCAATGTTAATGAATGGGGAAGCGAGTAATAGCGAGTAGTGTGAGATTTACAAATCGCAGATGTGTCTCGGAAGCTTCAGCCTGAAGCAATCCTAGTTTTGTCATTTATTTGCATTGGACTCGTTTACTTTGCAACTGTAATCGCTGGGAAACTCGCACAGATAAGAGTCCTGTCTTCTCTGTGTGCTGGCTGCCAGCTCCAGGGTCCTAGAGCCTGCCTGCTGCCTGATGTAGCAGTGCTGAGATTGTTCTCAGTCTGCTCATTCCCTGTGCATATACATCTATATCTATGCACAGGGGATGTAGCAGAGAGGACATCGCGTTTTGGACTGCGTCGGACGGAAGAGGATTTTTTTAATTAAAGATGGAGTCCCTAATGGCTTTTTTTTTTATTTGTAATAAAAAATTTTCTTTGTGTTGTGTTTTTTTTAAAACAATTTAATAGAAATTCATGGCGGTCATGTCTAATATTGGCGTGACCGCCATAAATTTCGGGCTTAGGGCCAGCTGATAATACAAAGCTGGCCCTAACCTCTTTATTACCCAGCGTGCCACCGCTACCAGGGCCGCTGGAAGAGCGGGGTTCAGCGCCAGAGGATGGCGCTTCAATGAACGCACCATCTTCTGGGGCGGCTGCGGGCTGCAATTTGCAGCGGGGGGTGCCCAGAAAGCTTGGGCATCCCTGCGCTGCGGATTCCAGCCCCCAGCTGCTTAGCTGTACCTGGCTAGACATAGAAATTGCGCGGAGCCCCACGCATTTTTTTTAAATTATTTCATGAAATTCTGAGATTCTGACTCTGACTCTGAGACTCTGAGACTCTGAAATTCATGAAATAATAAAAAAAAAATGCGTGGGGCTCCGCGCAATTTCTATGTCTAGCCAGGTACAGCTAAGCAGCTGGGGGCTGGAATCTGCAGCGCAGGGATGCCCAAGCTTTCTGGGCACCCCCCGCTGAAAATTGCAGCCCGCAGCCGCCCCAGAAGATGGCGCATTCATTGAAGCGCCATCCTCTGGCGCTGAACCCCGCTCTTCCAGCGGCCCTGGTGGCGGTAGCACGCTGGGTAATAAAGGGGTTAATACCAGCTTTGTTATACAAGCTGGTATTAAGCCCGAGATTCTTAATGTCAGGCCACGTTTGACCCAGCCACTAAGAATCTCCAATAAAGGGTTAAAAAAACACAACACAGAGAAAATTTTTTTATTTGAAATAAAAAAAAAAGCCATTAGGGACTCCATCTTTAATTAAAAAAATCCTCTTCCGTCCAACGTAGTCCAAAACGCGATGTCCTCTCTGCTACATCCCCTGTGCATAGATAGATGTCTATGCACAAGGAATGAGCAGACTGAGAACAATCTCAGCACTGCTACATCATGTCTGTGAGCAGGCGGGCTCTAGGACCCTGGAGCTGCACAGAGCAGACAGCTGGACTCGGCTCGCAATGTAACAGCAGTTACTTTGCGAGTTTCCCTGCTATCACTGGCACAGTAGCCGAGTCTAATGCAAACAATGGCAATCCTAGTTTTGTCAGCGTTTCTGACAAAACTAGGATTGATATTGATTTGCATTGGACTCGTGCGAGTAATCACTGGGAAACTCGCAGAGTACCGAGTCCTGCGAGTCCCTTACTACTCGCCGAGTAACGAGTCCTAGCGAGTAGATTCGCCCATCCCTAAGTAAGATGTTAAATGACAAGTAACTAACGGGTGGCTGCAAGCGGATCCCAGGTGGTAGGATGAAACCCTCGGTGTGTGCCTTTCTCCGTCAATTCTTCCCTGCTTTCCAGTAGTTTGTGTGAAGTCTGACCCCATAAATTGGATTTGGAATCCTGCTGTCTCTCACTCTCCTCACTCCCGTCGGGTTACCTTCTGCTGGACCGCTGAACCCTCAGGCGATCCTGGTACCCTCTTCTGGTCACTTAAGTGTCTGGGCAGTATATGTATATACTCCTCAGAACGCCGGATTTTCTGTGGTCCTTAGAGGATTCCACAGGTGCGGGCTCCGATGCCCGGTAAGCTGCCGGGGTTGGACTCTCCGAAGTCCCTCTCTTCCCCCAGGCTGGCTGTTTGTGCCTGGGAAAACTTTCTTTCTACCTGGGCCCTCAGCCAAGGGACCCTCCACTCCGCTTGGAGGCAAGAAGAGGACCTCCTTGCTCCCTCAGGCTCCCTGCCTGGAGGCTAGCTGACTCCAGACCTGGAGGCAAAGACTTCCTTGTTCGCTCTAGAGGTGGTTTTATTCCCTCCTGGGGGTGCTTGTGTGTGGGTTCCACCCATCAGCCTAAAATCTGCTTGCAGCTGGAGTATCTGCACCGCTTTTATGAGTGCAGTACCCCACTGTGACGCTTGTGTTGCGGGGCGCCACAGAGGTTGAACAGAGCCGGGTAAAGACCAGGTCAGGGGTGTTACCATCTTTGTGTGTCTCAGAGGTTGAGAGCTGTGAGAGGCCAAGAGAGGTGGTTAGAGGTAGGAGCTGGGATGCAGATGGTGAGGTGAGGCTGTTTATGGGGATGTTAAAGTCTCCCAGAATAAGGGTTGGTAATTCTGAGTACATGAAATGTGGCAGCCATGCAGAGAAATTATCAAGGAACTGGGTGGGTGAACCTGGGGGGCGGTATACCACTGCTACTCTGAGGGGGAGGGGATGGGAGAGCCTAATCGTGTGGACCTCAAAAGAGAGGAATGAGAGTGATGGGGCTGGAGGGATGACCTGGAAACTACATTGTGGGGACAGGAGTAGGCCGACTCCACCACCATGTCTGTTCCCAGGTCCTGGGAATGGGAGAAATGTAAGCCGACATGAGAACTAGCAGCAAGGGAAGCAGTGTCTGAATCCTAGATCCAGATTTTACCAGGTTTTAAACTATGGTTATATGTGTCTGTGGGATATCTTACCTATTTAGCCAAGTCAACAATATCGTACACATACAACCATGGTTAAAAACAACCCAATTGATACAATAGTTAAACTAATAACCTAATATAGCATTTTTTCAGGCTACAAGGGACCTAGCAAAAGGATTCCGGTCACCTCCACCTGACACCGAAACCTACTATTCAGGGGAACTGCTCATTCCAACACACAGAGCAAATTTTAACTTGATTTTAAAGGGATCCTGTCACCCCCAAATCACCTCTAAACCTATTAAAACCTGTCCCTAGAGCATATTAACACTGTCCCTACACTCCTTTTACCTCCTAAATGGCATTAGTCAAAGTGAATATAAACGTTTTATAAGTACCTGATTAGTCATGATAATGAGTGACTATGCTATTCATAGTCACTCATCAAGGCAGCCCCTCTGCTTCATATCACGCCTATTCAGGCGTCCTCGTCAGTCTATGTTCAAAATCGCGCCTCCCTGCGCGCCTCCCCTCTCTCTCATAGCGTCCGGGCTTCACTGTAAGCTGTATGACGCGATTCGCGTCATTCCCGGCGCCAGATGACGTATTTGCAGCCGCGCCGCGCTGTCAGCTTCAAGTCCCGCACTGCGCATGCGCATGGGCATGCGCAGTGCGTATTTTGAAGCTGACAGCGCGGCGCGGCTGCAAATACGTTATCTGGCGCCGGGAATGACGCGAATCGCGTCATACAGCTTACAGTGAAGCCCGGACGCTATGAGAGAGAGGGGAGGCGCGCAGGGAGGCGCGATTTTGAACATAGACTGACGAGCACGCCTGAATAGGCGTGATATGAAGAAGAGGGGCTGCCTTGATGAGTGACTATGAATAGCATAGTCACTCATTATCATGACTAATCAGGTACTTATAAAACGTTTATATTCACTTTGACTAATGCCATTTAGGAGCTAAAAGGAGTGTAGGGACAGTGTTAATATGCTCTAGGGACAGGTTTTAATAGGTTTAGAGGTGATTTGGGGGTGACAGGATCCCTTTAATAATATTTTTTTATTATAATTTTATTAGATTTTTAATCGAGTCTTTTTATTTGAAAAAAAATGCATAATTTCCTTGTTTGTTATAGCACTTTATAAATAAACATCCTGATAAATGGTTAATTATATACTGGCATATCGCCTTATACTATGTGCCATTGACAGGCTAAAAATCTGTCTCGTGTATTATACACTGCGAAATAAAATGTAAAATAATGACAAATGTATTAAAAACTAGCTGTACTACCGGCTACGCCCGGGTTAATAAATAACTGATGTTAGCTGTAACAAAATAGAATTTGAATATGTGATATTAATGACCTGTAAGAAAATAGAAGCTGAGCTGTGATTGATTGCTATAGGCAGCTTAATAAATCTCCAGCCAACAGTAAACCCTCCCCGGCCGGGCAGTATATGTTACCTCACACATACACATAATAGACAGCTCATGTGACTGACATCTGCCTTAATTCCCTATATGGCACATGTGTTGCACATTGGCTGTTTTTAATCAGATGTTTATGTTTGGAAATTAAAGATAGCACACGTATGAGGCGAGTTGTGTGAGGTGATTTGTGCACATCTGTGTCGGTCTGTGTGGTGTGTGTGTCCCTGGGGTGTGTGTGTGTCCCTGTGGGGTGAATGCATGTGTCCCTATAGGGTGTGTATGTCCCTGTGGGGGGGTCTGTGTGGTGTGTGTTTCTGTGTGTGTGTGTCTCTTTGTGGTGTGTGTGTGTCCCTGTGGGGTGAGTGCATGTGTCCCTATAGGGTGTGTATGTGTGTGTGTCCCTGTGGGGGGGTCTGTGTGGTGTGTGTGTGTGTGTTTGTATCTGTGTTGTGTGTCTCTTTGTGGTGTGTGTGTGTCCCTGTGGGGTGAGTGCATGTGTCCCTATAGGGTGTGCATGTGTGTGTGTCCTGTGGGGGGTCTGTGTGGTGTGTGTGTGTCTCTTTGTGGTGTGTGTGTCCCTGTGGGGGGTCTGTGTGGTGTGTGTGTGTCCCTTTGTGGTGTGTGTGTGTGTCCCTGTGGGGTGAGTGCATGTGTCCCTATAGGGTGGCTATGTGTGTGTGTGTGTCCCTGTGGGGGGGTCTGTGTGGTGTGTGTGTCTGTGTTGTGTGTGTGTCTGTGTGTGTGTGTCTATGTGGGGTGAGTGCATGTGTCACTATAGGGTGTGTGTCCCCGTGGGTGTGTGTGTGTGTGTCTCTGTGTTGTGTGTGTCTCTTTGTGGTGTGTGTGTTTGTTCGGGTGCGTGGTGAGTATCCAATATTGGGGCTGCACCTTAGCGACTATACACTTGCTGTTACTCTTTGTGTGCGTGTGGTGTGTGTATACATGTCCCCAAGCGTGGTGTTGCACATTGGCTGTTTTTAATCAGATGTTTATGTTTGGAAATTAAAGATAGCACACGTATGTGGCGAGTTGTGTGAGGTGATTTGTGCACATCTGTGTCTGTCTGTGTGGTGTGTGTGTCCCTGGGGTGTGTGTATGTGTGTCCCCCTGTGGGGTGAGTGCATGTGTCCCTATAGGGTGTGTATGTGTGGTGTGTCCCTGTGTGGGGGTCTGTGTGGTGTGTGTGTATCTGTGTGTGTGTGTCTCTTTGTGGTGTGTGTGTGTCCCTGTGGGGTGAGTGCATGTGTCCCTATAGGGTGTATACATGTGTGTGTCCCTGTGGGGGGGGGGTGTCTGTGTGGGGTGTGGTGTCTCTGTGTTGTGTGTGTCTCTTTGTGGTGTGTGTGTGTGTCCCTGTGTGGTGAGTGCATGTGTCCCAATAGGGTGTGTATGTGTGTGTGTCCCTGTGGGGGGGTCTGTGTGGTGTGTGTGTGTCTCTTTGTGGTGTGTATGTGTCCCTGTGGGGTGAGGACATGTGTCCCTATAGGGTGGCTATTGTGTGTGTCCCTGTGGGGGGGGTCTGTGTGGTGTGTGTCTCTTTGTGTGTGTTTTGTGGTGTGTGTGTCCCTGTGGGGTGAGTGCATGTGTCGCTATAGGGTGTGTTGTGTGTCTTGGGGATGTGTCTCTGTGTTGTGTGTGTCTCTTTGTGGTGTATGTGTTTGTTTGGGTGCGTGGTGAGTATCCAATGTTGGGGCTCCACCTTAGCGACTATACACTTGCTGTTACTCTTTGTGTGCGTGTGGTGTGTATACATGTCCCCGTGCGTGGTGAATATCCCATGTTGGGGCCCACCTTCATGACTATATGCTGGTATATGATGTTAGTCTTTGGCGCTATCATTAAGCCCCTCTCATTCACAGCTGTCAACTGGTAACTGTCACTTTTTCCCCATTATGTAGATAGGGGCAAAATTGTTTGGTGAATTGGAATGCGCGGGGTTAAAATTTCGCCTCACAGCATAGCCTATGAACTCCCGAGGTCCAGACGTGTGACTGTGCAAAATTTTGTGGCTGTAGTTGCAGGTGTTCCGGAGCTGGAAACAGCAGCAGGCAGCATCGACCTGCAAGGACCTTGCATGATGTCATAATGATGTCATAATGACATTAGGCTCTGTGAGTGGCCGATCACGATCATGTGATAAGCGCGTCACATATCACATGACCGCGAGCGGCCAATCAGCGCCCTATGACATCATGCCAGGTCCTTGCAGTAGGTACCTGGCCTTGGCTCAGCTCTGGATAGCCTGAAAAGGCGTCGGGTAGGGCAAGTATTAATTCTTTATTATTTTTAATACATTTGCCTTTATTTAATTTAGATTTCACAGTGTATATTAATACACTGCGAAATCAAATGGGGGCAGTCACACATGTCACGCAGGGGAGGAGGAACCAGGATTCTTCCTCCCCTCTGTGACATCAGATCCAGCAGCGCCTGCCCCTATGGGAAAAAGCACAGGCACTGCTGCGTAAAGAATTGAAATGGTCATTCTTTTTACGCCGGCGCTTTTTCCCATAAAATCGCTGCTAAAATTACACTGTGTCTGCACAGCAAAGTGAATTTCCCATTCACTTTGCCGGCAGACACTAGGCACACTGCACATTTTTGAAAAGTGTGCGCAAAAAAGCGCTCACAAAAATGTGCAATGTGTGAACACATCCTTAAGTTGTTTATTTGTTTATTTTGGAAAACACTGTTTTAGTGGCATGGTGCATGCCTTGCACAAAAACCACCAAATGCTGAGCAATGTAGATTACATTCTGTATGAAAAAATTCAAGTGATCATACATTGTTCTCTAATTTTGACCACCAATATATGTGTCTTTTAGAGTTATGATGAATTGTCTATGCTAAGTGCCTATGTGAAAATGATCAGTGTTAGTGTAACTGAAATCTGAAAAATTACATCATGTGCCACCATGTGATTTTTTTTAAACTCTTCAACAGTAAGGCTTTCTAACTTAAATCTTTGTGTGCTGGACTGTTTGGCAAAGTAAGAGATACTTTGATACCCCTCTACAGATGCTGGACAATAAGTTGCAGGCCTCTGGCCTGAAGGTGTCAGGTATGGAATGCAAGACAATACACACACTGCTGTAGAACAGGGCTGGGCAACTCCAGTTCTCAAGGGCCACAAACAGTGCATGTTTTCAGGATTTACTTAGCATTGCACAAGGTGTTGGAATCACCAGCTGTGCAGGTGAATAAATTACGACCTGTGTAATGCTATGAAAATCCCTTGAGCATTGGAGTTGCCTACCCCTGCCCTAGAAGTCTTTTGAAGGTGGCAAGAGAATTTCTCAAGCCCTTCCACAATGACTGCAGCTCTCCCTAGACCCTCTTACAAGCTATGGGTTGTCACGTTCACAGAAAGCATCCCCCGTATGATGTGACAGCAGGCACTGGTAACAGTTTGACAAGCGATGCTGCCCGCCACAAAGCTTACTGCAGTTCAGACTCAAGGGATCACACAGGGACTATCCAGCGAGTTTGCATAGCACTTGCTGACATCACTGCTTCTTATATGCGCAGTTTCCCGATATTGGCGAGATATACCAGGTACATGTTGCGTGATTTCGCGGCTCTCACGAGACAGCAAGTGTTACGAGTGCTGATGCCACTGAGTTTCTCAGGTCACCAAGCGGGATTCCCTGGTGCGTGATACCCGATGTCTAACCTGAGATAACTTAAGTGAATTCACTGCTGTCACACTGCTGGAGCTGTGTAGCACCTGCTCTTCCAGCATATGGGGATGCAGTCATTGATCTTGCCCCCATAAAATTGGACTACTTCAGGATTTATTTAGGTTTGATTTTTGTTTTGCTTTAGTTTTTTACATTTTTTTGTTGTTAGGTGGAATGGGAGAGTTGTAAAAAATAGATTTTAATTTAAAAAAAACAGGGAAAGAGGAATGTATTGGGGAGTTTATTTTCAAATCAGATATTTATTGGAGTGTTTATTTGCATCCTTACTGACTTGGTTAGTAATGCCGGGTATCTGAATGACACCTCAACATTACTAACCTCTGTGCTTGATATCAGCTGACATTACCTAGCTGGTATTAACTCCAAATACCATTACCCCATTGCCAGTGCACCAGGCAGCAGGAGAGCTAGGGTGAAGTGCATGGAGTGGCAACATCTAATGGAGGCGCCTCCTGGGGCGGCTGTGACCTGCCATTTTTTTTTTAAAGATTTTAAAACATGGATTACCTTCAGAGGGTATGTTTGAGGTTAATAAATGGGTAGAAGAGGGTTGTGTGTATGTGTGTTTTATTTCAAATAAAGGATTTTCCTCTGTCTGTGGTTTTAACTATTAACTCTCAGATTGGTGATGGGCGGGTCTCATAGAGGCCTGATATTGCCAATGTGGGGCTTGATGACAGCTGTCAATGTCATCTCAGCTGCCATTAACCTCTTCTATTACCTCGATTATCTGGCTCCTTCTGATGCCCTGGTGCAGTGGCAGGGCATCCGGATTTTCTGCTTCTAATGAATACGGCAAATCTGGAATGACTGCGGGCTGCAATTCTTAATCTGCTGGGGAGCAAAACTATTTGCCTCCACAGGGTGAGAACACCAAACCCCAGCCATGTGCTTTAACTTGGGTGGTATGAAAATTAAGGGGGACCCACGTCAGGTTTTTTAAATTATTTATTTATTTTTTACTGCACTTCAGGACCCAGTCAGCAACTGTTTATGGCAACCAATCACAGAAGCCAGCAGAGAGTGGGGCAAAATATGACTTCAATCAGTCACAGGGGGTAGCAGTGAATATGTATGAGGTTGTTGAAGCTTGGAAAGTATAGTAGCTCAATTGTAAAATGGTTTGAACTGTTTGCAGCTTTTGGACCTCACTTGAAGGTGATTTCTATGACTTTGATTTTGCCTCCATTGATTTCAATTGGGTTTGGAAGGATTGGCCAACTAATCGCTGAACTATTCAGTGACCTTCTGGATGTTTGGTGAACCGAACCCAAATTCAAAATGTTCACTGATCTCCAGTCACTAAGTATTACTTTTCCTTCACAAAAAGTTGAGTATCAAATACCAGATTATGTCCATTTTTAATGATCTTCTAACTCAGGCCTCACCAACACAAAAATCTGTAACAAGATCCCCAATCATGGGTCATTTAGATTAGTCATACATTAGTCCCCTCTATGATGATTAAATCACTGCATTATGATGTTTAGGCTGAAGGCACAATGTCATGCATCAAACACAGAGCGTGTTTGATGCACGACAGTGATGAGAGTGTGATGCGTGTTGTTGGGTGTGTGTGGTGCGAGTGTGGTGCGTTGGTGTGGTTGGCTGTATGTATGTAAGTGTGCTGCGATTGTGAGGTGTGAGTGCGTTGTATGTTGCGTGATTGTGATGCTGTCCATGGTTCTGAAGGACCGCAGACAGCATTTGTTGGGGAATAGAAACTCCGCGGCTGTCAAAGCCACTTAGTTTGTATTTCCCGCTATGCCTAACAGTAAGCTATCATCTTGTACCGCTGTGACAGCAGTGGTACAAGATGTTTAGCTAATACAATGATGATTGGTGTAAAATAATGTATTCCGGGGTTATTTTAGTGATTAACCCCATCAGCATCCTCTGCACCGCATGTGTGCGCAGAGGTTGCTGATGCGGCTCAAATCACAGTGATGAAGGGGTTAATATGAAGCTGGTGCAGTGGCACCATGTATGTTGAGTGTCCTCACTCTCTGCAAACATGGTGTCATTACACCATGTGTGTGAAGGGGTTAATTGTTCTGTAAAATGGGTTAAAAGAGCTGTCGGCATTATATTTCCACCGTAAAAGCTGGCGCTCTGATACTGCCTATGGGGAGCTGTCCCCGCTGTGTGGTGTTGAAGCCCTGTCTCGCCTTCAGCACCTGCAGTGTTCAGCACCACACTGCACCGTGTGCCTTCAGCCTTAAGGTGTTGTGCACTACCTATCCTTTTATTCCACCATTAAAAATAACAGCCTTTACTCACCTCCAGAGCCATTCTAGTGTTGCTGGTGCCACGTTTGTGTGACATTATGCCACGTGAGCCCTGCAGCCAATCAATGTCCAATAATGGACCATTTCTCTCACACCTCTATCTGACAAAAGTGACATCAGGAAGAAGTGAGATCTACCTCTGATGTCACTTCCTCCAGATGACAGTTTTGTACAAAGGAAGTAGAGCTCACAAGTCATAACATCACACTAGCTCCAGGAGGCCCAGGGCCGGCATAGCTGGAATGACAACAGTATCGGGAGTACAGGCATGGTTGATTAAAGGGATTGAGAAGGAGTTGTCAGAGTTGTGGACAAACCCTTTCACAATTTAATCGGGATTGACCTACAATCTTTGGTCCTGATTCATTGTTGTTTCTCCACTTATCTCAGGTGATTTGCTCTTTATTAGAGGCTTTAGCATTCATTCTTTATTCTCAAAGACCATTGTAAAAAAAAGGTTCAAATCAAAGTTTTTTAGAATGGTCCTCCACAACTCTGTCCAGATATTTAGGACAATTCATGAAAGATGCCAATTCAAAATTCAACATTTGGTAACATTACATCTCACTTTAGTCCGGAGTCAGGTTTCTTCGGATTAGTTATTTATTTGCTTATTTTGGTGCGTTCAAACTAACTTGCAACGTCTTAAAGATATGTGACTGCTAAAAAGAGAAAAATCTTAAAAGTACATGTATTTCATGAATTTGGAGCAAAAAAAAGTCAGTGAATAATGCTAGACAAAACAAATAGCGAGTGATATATTAGACCCTGTTTATGTGAGCAGTTCACCTGTGTCCTCAAGTCTTCTCATTCAGGTATTTAAGAAGTCTTACGATGTCCCCTTTATTTTCCAAGCACCAGGCTATCCTATACTATACAGC